>JACERP010001349.1:0-22175 GCA_014080715.1 Scenedesmus sp. NREL 46B-D3 | reverse complement strand
TGTAGCATATTGGTGCCGTTGATTGGTGCCGTCAGCGCGGTGGTGGGGATTGTGTTGCGTCCTGTGAGTGATGCGTTCACAGCACCCCACAGAGTGCAGCGCATTGAAGGGCACCTCATCATCGATTTCATGTAAGGGGCGCAGCGTTTGCCAGAGAGCACAGCATGGGCATCAGCATCATGATGACGGTCCACAACCTGCACACCTGTGGTGCACAGCGAGCAGAGCCGCCGGTGAAACATTGACCGAAGGGTCTGGTTTGAACCAGGCCAGGCGGGAGCTACCTGCTGCTTTCACGCCAGAGAACCATCACCGCCAAGATGGTGCAAGGATGCTGCCTTAGCCCGAGCTACAGCAAGGCGTGACGTCATCATGGTGCATGGAGGCGATGCAGGCCCTGCTGGCCCTCACTAGGGTGTGCTCAACTGCACGCCGCCATGCACTAGCCTGCCCAGCTGCCAGTGACTCAGCTGAAGCATTACGCCCATGCTGGGCCTTGATGGTGCAAGTCGTTGACGTATTGCTGCATGTACTGCCGTTTTGTCTTCCTCTGCAGCCCCTCCCCCTCCGCCTCCTCGTCCCCGTCTCCCTCTCCGTCACCGTCCCCATCCCCATCGCCACAACAGCAGGAGCAGCAGCAGCAGCAGGGGCAGCAGGATGATGGTGAACAGTTACCTTCCCCAAGCCCTTCCCAGCAGCCACGCCCTCGGGCACATACACACCCCAACAAGTGGAGACCTGGCGGCAGCAGCAGCAGCCGCAGCAGCCGCAGCAGCAGAATGGGAGCAATAGGGGCAACGTGCTTCCGTTTGGAGGGTTCTGGCCTGGCAAGAGGCGGCTTCACACTGAAATGGCTCGTACCGCCGCGCGCAAGCTGCTGGCGCTCTGATGTGGCACGGGCCTGCATGATCTGCGGCCTGCACACACCCGCCATTGTGCTGGTTGGCATCCTGTTCAGAGCAGCTTGTTCCGGCAGCTTTATGGCTATCCTAGGTTAAATCAACTGTGTTGCTGTGAGCGTACGGAGCAGCCTTGCTGCAGTTTGATGTAGTACATGCAGCCTCTTGATGGGTACTGCCGTTGATGGGACGGGCCCTAGGGGCCTACTGCCGTTGATGGGACAGGCCTGTCTGTGGTGGTGATGTAGTGTTGTTACGCTTGGGGATTGGGCAGTGTCGGGTGTTTCAGCTTGGTTGATACCTTGACAGCAGCAGAACATTGGAGCGAAGCAACCAGTGAATCCAATTGCTAGGTAAGCACAGCAGTTGTATGCATGCTTACGACAGACCAGCGGCTGTACAAGTTGTTGTGGTTTGCTTGCAGGAGTCTTGCTTGCAGTGGATTGACCGCCACACATTGCCGTGCTGTCTTTTTGTGCAGTACATGAAGGTGGTCATTTGGGTCTACGCGCGTGCATGCTTCAAGCAAGCAGCTTGTGGCTTAACATGCGCGGCTGGTGTTGCCCGCTGTCATCTGCTTTCAGCCGGCACTTCATGACACATCAACACGCAAGAGTGCAACAGCTCTTGTGCATGACCCGTTTAACTTGTACACCACCACAGGCAGTGACCGCCAGCTGCTGTGTGGTGACTCCAACCCCAGGACGCCACCAATCTTGGCTGCCGCCGTGGCCCCTCCTTGTCCGCGTCATGGATGCGGCTTCTTGCATCTCACTCACACACAGTTGCGCTTTTGGATGCTTTGCGTTAACAAGTCAGCTTTTTCAAGCACCTCAGGGACTTGCATTCGCATGGTGGATTTGGGCCATGTCGTGCGGCCTTGGATGTACGACACACTAGCAGCGGGTGCTTCATTCAGGTTGGAGTCAGATGCTCCCCGTGCCGGTTGGTTCACAACCTCGACCATTGAATGCCATTCTGCTGGTGAAGCCCTACAGGGGCTTGAAACCCACAAGCCGCAGGTTTTGCTGCATGCTGTTTGCTCCCACACTCAAGTTCCGCATGATGTTTGTTCCGCACTCGGTGGGTCATGGCAGCTATTGTCGTGCCCATGCAGCTATGTGGACTTATGTTGCCAGCATCAAGGATGGTACCGGAGTTTAGACTTGTCTGATCAGACTTGTGGGGTGCGCCCAACGAGCTATCATGGGCTGCAGAGGAAATGTGGCATCAACAAGTCTGGAGATGGCTCCGTCTGCAGAGGTTGGTGGAGCAGGACAGCTCCATGCAAAGGCATCTAAAACAAGTTTTGTGCAGCATGTGGACCAGCAGCTTGTCATGTCGCTTGTACGGGCGCCCGTGGTACCAATGTACCGTGGTACCAGTGCACGAGTGTACCATGGTACCAGTTTACACCAGTGTCACCAGAGCCTACCGGCACCTGCCACACAGGTTGCAGAGTGCCGGCCGCATGGCAGCAACATACATGGTAGCACGCAATCTGCTGTACGGCCTACTAGTTTTTGTTACTCGATCATGTGGTCACATGCATGGTTGGCATCGATTGTCAAGTATTTTGACCGCGCCAAGTGTGATACGTCCGCTGGGGAATCGCCAGCCTCAGCATTGGAGCCAGGCCAATTGCATAGCCGCTATGCAGCCTAGCTTGCTCCCGACCGCCTGGCCTATGCGACACGTCTGCGCCGGCACGACAAATTGTAATGCAAGCACATGCAGATCAACTGCTTTCCCTGCATTTCATGTTCCCATGCATAGGTTCTGCCAGGTGCACAAGGTTTGATGGCAGCGTCAAGCTCCAAGCCTGTTTGCAAGGTGCTGAGCTGCCAACCAGCTGCGCTGATGCCAGCAGTTGTCGACAACTGAGCTGGCAGCTCCTAAACACTCTTATAGGCTGTGAACACACCTTTGCGTTGCTTGCAGTGCTGTGCCGTGTTCGAAGTTGTCAAGTGATTGTAGTGGTGCCGGGAGGGCGCATACAGGCACGAGGCACGTTGAGGTGCTGATCAGTAAGCATATCTTTTTGAGGTTGTTTTAAACGACAGCAGTACATACAACACAAGACAGCGCTTTTGCGCATTGGTGCCTTGTACCAGGCTATGTATCAATCCACCTTATGACAAGCGTATACGCAGGCCGCCTGTTGCCTTCAGCTGCCATCTTGTAATGCCACTATCGTCATCAGAGAACCAGCAGCCAGTCTGGACAGCAGCGCTCCGCATACAGAGCACACACCATACACTTGCTGCACACCCTTGTTCGAGTCTGCTCCATGTTGAGGTGCTCTGTCATCACGATGTTGAGCTACCAGATCGACTGGCTGGCAAACATCAGGTTGGGAGAACAAGTTGCGGCCAGCATGCAACAATTTCAACTGCACACGTCAGGAACATCTCACTCCTGCTCAGCCCACATGCATCGCAGCGACAAGTTATGCAGCGCTGCAGCGCATGCACAACCGCAATATATGCCAAATGGCATTGCCACTCACAGATTCGGCCACCCGCCCACACCACCATGTATGCAGTATTGGGTGTCTTTCGGGACTAATACGTGGCATGCATAGCAGCAGGTATGCGAAGACCTGAGCCAGGCGTGATAACACATCAGCTGGCGGGGGCTCGCCTCAGCCTTCTGCTGGGGCCAGCCACATCTTCTGCAGGGTGATAATAAGAAAGTTTTTGACATTTCGTACGCACCAGGCAACGTGCTGAGCTACCAAGACTGATGCAAGAGCACCAATGTGTAGCCACATGATATGGCTGGCTCCCAGACTGACAAGAGACTTGATACCAAGGATAAGAGACACCAGGGATGTTGATGACTGGGGCTGTGCAGCGCCGCACCTTGTGTAGAGTGCGGCCACACCACAGCCGCCCCCACCATAAAACAACAGATGCGCAGGATGCAACACTGCCCAGCAGCAGCAGCGCTGCCGCACGGATGCGATCAGTAACCAAAGAGTACAGAGGGCAGAGTACTGCACCAGAGCATGTGTGCAAGAAACATGCAGGCCAAACAAAGCAAGCAGCAGGTGGCCTATGCGCAGCATAGACTGCTGGAGTGGGCCGTTCGCCAGCACCAGCTCGCCTGGAAGAGTGCATCGGTGCATCCCGCAGCTGTCAAACTGCAGCCTGCTGCTGTGCTTGCTACCATCAGCCGCAATGAAACATCATGGCGAGTCTTGCAATGCATGCGGATCCGCCATTGGACCGCAACAGCTATGGAAGAACAAGAACATAGGCAGGGCATGTGAGGCAACACAGCATGCTGATGCTTGCACCACCCAAAGCCAATCGCAAATGGGGCGCTAATCCGCACTTGGTAGACAGAAGTATCAAAAACACGGCACAAGGCGCGCAAGGATTCAGCCCACGCAACCACATTCCACAACAGGCTGACAACCACAGCACAACAGCACACATCGCCACTGATGCACAGATGTGATAAGCACCCCCGTGACACGTGATGACACGATTGCCCGCCAGTCAACACCCACTGCCAAGCACGGCATATGGATCTACTCACATCAACAACCACAACAACCACGGGTGGACATCACCGCAGCAGGCCCTTGACAAAACCAGCAAAGTAACATTGAAGATATGCAGTGATGCACTTGTCGTCGCTTTGATTGCCAGAATAGCACCTGCAAACCCAGCTGCACACACACAGGCCCACACAGGCAGCGTGAAACTGCCAGGCTTCCACCAGCATCCAAGCACAGCCCAGCTGGAGACAGCACGCATTGAGGCCGGGCGCATGACAGACCTACACACCACCTGCCAGAAGTGCTTGACGAAGCGCACCAGCCCACTACTGCATTTATTGTTGCCCAGGCTCGGCTGTGCATTCACAGCTGAAACAGGGTAGGTGTACAAGCAAAGGCACGCGCATGAAGGCCTCGGCTGCCTTGATGCTGACAGAGGTGCTTCACGAGCAAGGAGACACACCGAGCAGTCATGCAAGGACATTGAACAAAGGAACCCCAAAAGCATGAGCAGCATACACACCATCTCAGTTGATCCACGCTGCTGCTCCCAACCGCCAAACCTGCATACCCTGAACACCCCTGCCCATCGTCCAGATACAGATGTCCCGAGTGTTGCAGTGCTGGCTTCCAATATCAGAGGCGCAGTCATGGACACCGCAGCACACTCCACGCCCCACACAACAAGACCAGAACCGCCAAGGCAACGCGGATGAGATGTGACATGGTCGCTGCGCAAGATGTGCTGAAAGTCGCTCCAATGCGGCTGCGATCTCCCAGCCATCATCAAGGACAACCCTTCAAAACCGCGAGCAAACAGCAAACGCAGAACTCAACAGTAACCTGACCAACACATCAACAAGCACTCTGACTGGACCTGGGATCAGCAGCTGCGATCACAAGGCCGCAAGTCTATGCCAACGACTGAATGACCTGCCGAATCTGTGCATACGTAAACATGACACACCGGCTGCAAGCCTCAGTGAGTACGTGGCAGAATGGCCATGTAAGCAGCTCAAGGTACAACAAGTGACAGAGGATTCTGTGCATTGCTCAGTAACAGGATGCCAGCCAAACAGAGGGAAAGTCATAAGCTATAACCTGATCTTCACCCCCCCGGCAGTCAAGCCAGCCTGCTGCATTCCAGCTGGCGTGTGCGTAAAGTTCAGGCTGGGCGCAGCAAATCCCGCTGCAACCACCATTCTTTTTATAACAACCCAAGTCACTCCTGACACCAAGGCAGGGTATGTAACACCTCTGGTGCTTGGGTTGGATCAGACGACAGCAGCAGCAGCAGCAGCAGCATCACATGCACCAAGGGTGCCTTGGCGTTGTCTGAAGGTTATCAAGCACAGTCCAGCTGAACGCACATGCAGCAGCAATGCAAGCACTGCAGCCAACCGTGCAACAAGCAGCGCTGCACAGCGCGTATGTAGCAGCATGGCACACGCCGCACTGCTTGGCACGAGCGGACTGCCATTGCAGGCCAGTACACACTACGCAGAAAGACTCGACCACATGGCAAGGGCAGCGTCCTCTTGACTTTTCCTAGACTCATAATTTGACAAACGGACATCACTCATGCTGCGAATGCATCAGTTGTGTCCATAGCTTCTCGTCCTCCTCATCAGGCACGGCAAAGTGGCTTCTGCAAAACAGCGCTGCCGATGACGACAGCTGAGCAATTGCAAACAACGCACAAAACGCGAGTAAGAAAGGCAGGACTCCTGTCCACAAACGCAGGCTGGTAAGAGCACAGCAACCACCTTCTGCGTGACTGCTGCAGTCATAGGACTGCAGCTGCCAGACTACGCAAGCATGTCTGCTTCACGCACACGCAAGATATGCTCCCAGAAAAGGCCTTAGCGCATACACAGAGCCCACGCGCATGCATTGCCTGCACTCAACACTTGCTGTTGCTGAGGCAACATATGTTCCTGCCACCAGACACCCTGAGGTCTCCAGCAGCAGCCTCATTGACTGCCCTGTAGCTGCTGACTGCGCATGCCACTGGTGACTACAAGGAACTGTACAAACACATCCTGATGTTGTGTTTGCAGATGTGGTGTTGCTGAACCAACGTGGTGCTACCTCAAGGTGCTTCGTCATTCAGGCGCGTCCTAGCACAATGAGCAGAAACAACACAAAGAGCAAATTGATCATGCACAGGACCTGACACGCACAAAACTCAAATATAAAACCCTCAGGAACAAGGCATGACCTCTTGTGTGTGTCTCTGTGTGTGCCGCTCATTAACGGATTGGTATAACACGGAATCCCCTCGTAACCCCACAGGCCTCAACTGATCTGGCACAACACTTCCTTTACCTGGGGCACGTACAGACACCACACTCTGCGCTAACATACGCATGAGCACTGCTGCTGACAATGCCAAAACTGCATGTATACATACAGCACACATACACACATCGGTATCCGGTTGCTTCATCCTCAACCCAAATCACATCACGCACATGATAATTGCGCTCCCATCAAGGCTGGTTGTAATGAGCATTCCCGAGTAGCAGAGAAAAAGACACCAGAACACCACCTGCAGCTACGAGCAGGGTCCATTGTCATTGCTGAGGCCACTGCCAAGCAAATAACGCAGCGCCGCTGCAACACACTCAGGCCGCTGCACACATGCCGTGTGATGTTGCAATCAGCAACCGCCATACATGGCGCAACACGATGAGGTTGACGGCCAGGCTGTGTGCAAAGAAATTGATGCAGTGCTCGCTGCCCAGCGGCACAGCACAGCAACACTCATGAGCTGCCTGCAACGTTTTTGTGTTGGTGCCTGTGCAGCAGGGCGTGAGGTTCACCACCTGCTGAGCCCAGACGCGCTGCTTCTTTCTCAAAGCTGATGACCTGCAGGAACCATCCGAACCAACAGTCACACAAGCAACTTCGACTGCTCGCAGCGTCAACAGGGCATGCAAGCGCACCATCATGCAGCGCCGTTGCCAGGGCATGCAGGGTGTAGACGCCAACGATGCTACCTGCACAGTCTGCTTGCAGCTGCAGCTGCAACAGGGTTGGATCAACCACCAAAGCCTTGCCCATTGATACCGACCCCGACAGAATGACACGCAATGGCACAAGATGCAATCGGCGTCGTGCACTGCACCACACAACAAACCAATGCTCAGGTGCTGTAGCCAAGCACAACGCCAGCAGCCTACCGGCAGCGCAGGCCTATGCACATAATAAAAAAGATCAAACGCACGTCCTGCATACAGATGCAGCTTCCTAAGTACCAATGTCCAAGGCCACAACCCAAACATGACTGAACCAAATGAAGGGATGCCACACACCGCTCATCCCCACACCTCTGCTTCTGGTCCTTTTCCACCTCACAACACCGCAAACAGTGTGCGTGTTTCACAACACCAACAGCATGCACAGCGGAGGCAACGACCACACAAACTACTGACCACCATAGGCAAGCGCTTCAGCCGCGCATACAGCTACACGTTCAGTGCCACGCAACGCTACGACACAGATGCAACAGGAAGATCAGCAGGCCATGCTTTGGCAGCGTGGCCCTGCTTACATGGATGAGATGACACTCGCAGCAACACCTGACGCAACGCGACAGACAGTGGCAAGACAACACCCCTCTCTCACTGCTGTCCCCCAGCTGCCATCCCTTCTTCTCAGCAGACCCAGATGATTCTAAAGATCTTGAAGATACCGGCTATTGCTGACCCCCATCTGCTGCATTGCAGCCTGCAACAGCTCAACATCAGCCGCCTGCTGCTGCTGCTGCTGCTGCAGCAGCCCACGCCCGGCTCCGGCAGCCGCCGCTGCCGCAGCAGCAGGAGTCAGCCGTGTCAAGATGTTGGAGCCAGCACTTCCAGCCAGTGACAGCGTACCCATGTTGTTGGAAGAGCCAGATGATGCTGACAAGGCGCCTCCCCCAGAGCCCTGCAGCAAATGGCTGCCGTTGCTGCTGCTGTTGGAACCCTGCACGTGCGCGTAGCGCAGCGGCAGAGCACCGCGGCCCCCGCCACCCATTGCAGCTGCAACCGCCAACTCCTGATCCGCCAACCCCAGTGGCAGTGGCTCATTGTAGGCCCCGTTGCAGGCGTTTTGAGCCGCCCACAGCAGCGAACTATGGTCTGACATGTTGGACTGCGCATTGCCAGACGCCATCGACAGCTGCCGCGGCAGCGCAGCAGGGTCGCAGCCGCTGCTGATCCCGTTGACGAGCGCAGCGGCTGCCTCCAGTGCCAGCAGCTGCCGCTGGGCTGCTGCTGGGTTAGCAGCAGCGGCAGGCAGTGGCCCAAGACCGCCGCTGCGCTCGCTCGTCAACTGGCTGCTGGCATACTGCGCAAGCGGAGACCCAACACTGCCAGAAGCGACGCCAGCTGCAGCAGCTGCTGCAGGCAATGCCAGAGGCGCCGACGGCCCTGCCGGGATCCCTGCCAAGCCTGGCACGGCTGGCGGGACGACGCTGGGTGCTGCTGCAGGCACCACAGGTGGAGCTGGCGGCTCCAGGACACCGACATTAGGCATGCCGACAGAGGATCGTCTGCTGCTGATCGCACTGCTCAAGTTGCTGTTCACAAGCACATCTGCAGTGGCGCTGCCAGCGAGTGCTTGCATCTGTGCTAGCACTGCTGCCTGCTGCTGCTGTTGCTGCAGCAGGCTGGCAGATGGCAGCATGTGCTGGGAATGGCTGCTACCACCCCGTGCCAATATGCCAGCATTTGCGGCTGTGCCTCGCCCGGCAGCAGCCAAGCGCGCATTTGCTGCTGCTGCAAGTGCAGGACGCTGTTGCATCAGCTGCTGCTGAGCAAGCAGCTGCTGCATAGCCATGTATTGCTGAGCAGCAGCTGCTGCTTGCGCCGACTGGTACTGCTGCTGCTCTTGCTGCTGCTGCCACAACTGCGGCTGAACGTGCGCAGCACTGAGCGCGCCAACCCCTGCCTGCAGCATGGCAAGCTGCTGCTGCTGCTGGACACGCTGCTGGGCGACAAAGCCCTGCAATGCAAGCTGCTGCTGCTGGTAGGTGGTGTACTGCCCCATCGCTGCTGCTGCTGCATTGGCCTGCCAGGCCTGCTGCTGAGTCGTTGCTGCAGCTACTGCAGCTGCAGCAGCCGAGTCAGTCCACTGGTATCTGTCGGCAGTCAATGTTGTGACTGGATGTCTTGCCACTGTAGGTGGGATGTGCACAGGCTGGTCCACGCGACGCAGCTCCTGCGGGTGCAACAAGCAGCAGCAAGTGCAAATGGGGACTTCAGGCAATTCAGCAACAAACTGGCTGCTGGTTGTGTCATGTGGTCATCGTATGAATGCTCAGCAGAACCATGCTCCAGATGCCAAATCTCAAGGCCAAGCAGAGCCAGGCGCGTGCAGGCTGCTGCCTGACAAACTGAAGCCTGGGCAGCTAGCCCAATGGGTTGCTTCAATGCTGCTGTAACAGCCTGCAATCTTCATTCATAGTAAACACGCTATGCATGTTTAACACTAAGTGCTGGGTTTCCATGCACCATAGAACATACTAGCAGAGCAGCAGCAGCAGCAGAGCTGTGCCGTGAAGTGTGCGGTTACCTGTGCTGTGTGGGCAAAGAAGCAGATTGGTCTGTTGCATGCACCACCCTGCAAGAAACACCAAGCACATGCACGGGTGGATGAGAAAGCTTTCGAGGAGCAGCGTGCGTGATCATCAACAGTGCTTGACCTCATCAGCAATGCAAGGGCTTCATGCAAACCTGATTCACTGTTTGATGCTGCTCAGGCAGCACCCCCGCACGACCGCTGGCAGCAACCAGTATGAAAACACCAACACCTGCCGCTAGCAGAAAATACTGCAGTCAACCTGTCCTGAGTCATCCGTTCCAGTGCCGTGCCAGACTCTACAGGCATACCCATGCACTGCCTAGTAGCACTTGATTGTCTGAAAGCCATGACACTTACCAGCTGACAGACTTGCGTGCGGAAGCTGCATATACAAAGCACACACGGTAGCAAACCAGCGGGCAGCTGTGAGCTTGAAAATGGACTGGTAAGTGATGCATGCACACAGCAGTGTAGGTAGGTTGCTGTTGCAATCAGGGAAGCTGCACCACCACAATTGCAGGGCTCTGTTGCCTGTCCGCGTTGAAGGGTAGAGCACACAGGGATGCCGCCCCTGCAGGAAGTTTGGCGCGCTGCTCGCAACCGACTTAAACCAAGCTGTTTGCAAGCAGTTGACAGCACGCTTGCTGCCCAAAGCCGCATGCCTTATGGTGCAAGTTAGGCACAACCATGGTAGTGACTCATGGCTGCAACACAGGCACCGCCTTACAAAGCACAAAGCCCCAAACCATGTACACTCACCGCTTGGGGTGGCACCAGTACTCATAAATGTTGTGGGTGTAGTTGCAGTGCTCACCCCGGGGGCATGTCGTACCCTGCCGTTGCATAGAAAAAAAATTGCACAGCAGCAGCATGTCAGCACCTGCAAGTTCTGAAACACCAGATGCTGCATTGCTGTGCAGATGCCGCAGCCTGCGCTTGCCACACTTACATGTCCCTGATGAGCATGTTGCAGCACAACATGCTGCCACATGCACAGTAAGTCGACACGCACAGCCGTGCTGAGACGCCCCGCCTGCGAAACCTGCCAGCCACATATACATGCTGATCCAAACTTCGGCCTTTCACTCTCAGCAGCATCACCCTCCAAGGCTGACCTGCCAGGGGCACTGCCAGCTCTATCAGCATGTCTACAGTAGGTGTAACCAAGCCGAGTGCCCGGCTCACCTTCTTGTCATCTGGGCAGGGCAGAGGCTCATACTCAAAGAGGCGGGGGTCCCTGCGGCGCGCTTTCTCGTTGGGGTGCACGTACGGGCAGAGCGACCTGCACACAGCAAACACACCACGAGGCGGAAGTGCGACGAGTCAGCGTGAAGCCGGGTAAGTGGCGCATGGCTGAGGTGCGTCCATGCATGGGTGATGGCAGGCGACTTGCGAGACACGCTGCTTCCAGGCTAGTCCAAATGCTCGCAGGACAGGCTGCTGTGAGCCATGCCAGCTGCTGCACAACATGCTGCTTGCAGGACGAGAGTTCTGCCGCCAAAGTCTGCAAGGCCAGTTGCTTGCAGGACAGGGCCATCCTATGCGCTGCAGCGCTCCAGCTGCTTGCAGGAACAGAGTGAAGTGTTTGTGAAGCACGCTGCTTGTAGTACGGGCCGGTCTGTGCACAGCTGCGACCTCGCTGCTGGCAGGACTGGCCTGCACCGGCAGGGCAACCGCCCCTGGATGCTCACCAATTGTGTGGGTAGTCCGCACGGCATGGCTCTATCTGCAGACAGCAACATGGCACGCGGCAGGCAAAACGGCTGTAAGCAAGGGTGGTAGGATGTTGGGCAAGGCAACACCTGAGGTCGCAGCTCCTATGCATGCACCGCAGTGTTGGACCAAGGTTCCTGGTGTCCTGATGGCTGAGGAGACTGCATGCAACTTTGCGAGAGGCCAACTGCTACCCAAACGCGACACAACTGCTTCGTCAACACGGTATGTTAACATCATGCAGCATGCACTGGTAGTGCAGCTGCCCTGACAGCACAGTCAGACTGGCTAGCGCATGCAATGCTGCACAGCAGTGAATGCCAGGGTTCCAGGCTTGCAGCCCTAGCAGCTGAAGGTAGGCCTGGCTAGCCCCAGAATTCACATCAGAATCAGCACGAGTGTCGTAAATGCTTGCCTTGAAGGTCCAGAGGAAGAACTCGGCGGTCTGGTGCTTGCTGGCGCCTGGCTGCAGTTCGACATGCTCTTGTTGCTGCTGAGGCCACACCTGGTGGGCTTGTGCATCCCCATCAGCATTTACGGGCATATGTGTCATTCAAACTAGGTTGTGCCCACATGCTCGATGCGAGTGGCGCTACTTTGCAACACCGAATATGAGTTTACAGAGGACTGGCGTTCAGGCTAGTGTATATCTGTGATCGCGTGCGCTTTGTGAAAGACGTAAGTGAGGATGTTCACGATTTATGGAGATCAGGGTGTCCGGGGCATTTAAGTATGATTGAAGCAAAATCACACGAACGCTTTTTCGACGCCAAAATTAAACGCCGCATAAAAACTTTTATTCTATCTTTACAAAGCAAAAAAGTAAACGCTTTAAAGAATGGTGCTCAGGGCAACAAGTGTCTTTCCAGTGTTGCGGGGGGTTTTGCTCGAAAGCGTTGCCAGTGTAGCTGATGTCGTTCCGAGTTTGTGAAAAAGTTCAAATATATTGTAAATTTTAATACTTTGGGATGGATTCTCGCCCTTCGAACACACCGCTTGGTGAGTGTGACAGCTCAGAGCGGTGACGCATCACCAACCCAGTGAGTCAGACTGCCCATATGGCAAGAAACTTGGTTTTAGTCCCTCAAAACCAACATCGCAACAGTAATCGGCAAGTTATAATGCAATCAGCGATGCGTTCGTCACAATTGGAGTTTTCAGCACCAGGCTGGCAAACATCACATGATGGCAGCAGTCAGCCCAACTTGCTGGCAGTGCTGAACGCAGTCACCCCGCCTACAGGGTGCTGGCTTTGTCGCTTGAGTTTCTCTGGACCAAAAATACCTCAGGCATTTGCGCAAAGATTAACTTTGATGTTGCAAGTTGGGCAGACAACTAATTGCTGCCTGTACGCAGAAGGGTTGGTGCACTGACCGGGCACGTGCCCACTAAAGTTGCGAACCTTGACTGAGTGCTAGTGCTTTCACGCGGTTAGAAGTGTAACCAGCGTACAGATCAGTAATATTTCCAGCATTGCTTACAGATGCAGCCGCAGCGTTGCATGACGGGGCCGGGGATCCTCCGTAGGCTCTGCTTTTCCTGGCTTTCTCTCCGTGCTAGGTCACAGCTGTACTGCTGCTGCTGACACAACTGTGACTGTGGTAACCTCATTAACACACTAAAAACGATTATGGCATCAACCACCCGAATTAGGTCACCCAGCGAAATGGCACATGCATCTGGCCATGGTACAGATTCACTGCAACCTTGGAAGCATCATGCAGGCCTTGACCTTCGCCGATGCATTTGCTGCTTTTTTTGTTGATGCCATTAAAAACACTATATGTGCAATATGTTATCTTTGACTTCATTTATGACACACTACACAAGCACGAAAACTCCAACCACAGTTTATATGGCATACACCCAACTTGTTCCTGCTTGATTCTGCTTGTTCCTGCTTGTTCCTGCTTGTTCCTGCTTGTTTACCCTTTCCACTTTGTTGTATGCAGATGATATGGTGCTCATGAGTTGCTGTCAGGAGGAGCTTGAATGCATGCTCAGGATTGTGGATGACATTTGCAACAAAATGGGCATGCGTATCAATGCCAGCAAAACAGAGTTGTTAGCTCTGGCACCCTCTTCTACTGGTCCTCCGCCGCAAGGTGTGCAGCTGTCAGGAGGGGTGGCAAACTATGTGTCTAGCTTCAAGTATCTCGGTGGCATTGTTGATACAACTGCCACTTGTGATGCAGAAGTATGTGCCCGCATAAGCAAGGCCAAAGGCAGGTTTGCTCAGATGCAGAGACTCTGGGGGATGAAGAACATGTCTGTGAGTGTGAAGATGCGATGCTACAATGCGTATGTTTTGCCTGTTATCATGTTTGCCAGTGAGACATGGGCTTTGACTAAGCAACAGACGGAGCGCCTGGAGTGTGTACATTCTAGCTGCTTGCGGCAGCTGTTACACGGCTCTCTGATAGACACCGTCTGGTGAATATCAGGAAGCAGTGTGGCACAGTTAGCCTTGCAGAGCACCTTGCGGCGGCTCGCCTGAGGTGGCTGGGGCATGTTGTGCGCATGGATTAGGGCAGGATCCCCCAAGTTGCTTTGTTTTCTTCATTGCATGGAGTTACGAAGCGGCCTAGGGGCCGGCCTCCAGTTCGGTGGCAGGATTGTGTACACAGCGACTTGCAGCGGCTGGGAATCCCTCATCAGATGGATGACCTGCGTGGTTACTGTCTTATGAGGGGCGCATGGCGTTCTATGGTCTACAGGGTTACACACCCTGAGGCCGTAGGGGCTCCCCTGCGGTTCTCCCATTCCTCCTCCCACTACAGGCAGCAGCAGTCACTCATGAGACAGCAACGCCTACAGCAGATGTATCCGGTTTCTAGTGAGCCGTTTATGATTGCTGGTGTGGGCTGGCGGTGCCCTTGTGGGAGGATTCATCCCACGCGGGAGTGCACTGACGCTGTGGTTCAGCTCAGGGCCATCAGTGATTAGGGTTTGGGGGTATGATCATTGCATGAGAGATCTGTCAAGCGAGCGCTCTTGCGTTCAAGGTTTTGGCCGTATCTGGCCCTAGCTTGTGGGCCTGCGCCCACCGGTCAGGAACCACTGAAGGTGGTTTGGGAGCGGCTCCCCTTTCTTTTGGGTTGTCACTCTTGCTAGAAAAACGTGTAACTGATTGATTGACACCCAACTGAACCATCCATACCACAATCACAGTCATGGCGCACAATGCATGCTCACATGCGCGGGAAATGCGCATCTCGCTAATTGGCTACTGCATTGTGCCTGCTACCAAATACCAAATACCCAAATACCAAAGTAGGGCCACAGGCCCACCCACTAAGGAGCCAAACAAGGCTCATAGGGTCCCACAACAGCCAAGGAGAGATAATCCAACCAACTAATCCGAGGCCTCAACAAGTTTTGAAGATTCTGTCTCTGAGGCACTTGTGTCACAGCATGCGCCCTAGCCGGATCATTTCTAACCAGGAGACAATTATAGATGAAAGCAGCAACACTGCTCTGCCTCTGCTGCATAAAGTCAGCCAGACACCGTCCAAGAGGGCTTACAGCAGCAACTGGCCTCTGCCACCTCCAAAACCAGCAGATAGCCGCCAGAAGCGATCGCAAACAACCTGGTATGCGTTGCATTCAAACACAAAGTGAAACTCATCCTCAACTTGGCCAGCACCGCACCGAGAGCACAGTCGCTGTTGCCTGAGTAGCAGAGAGTTATCAGCCCTCTCCCGCCGATCAGTAGCCACACGCAAGTCATGCGCACCCAGACAAAAACGCATCAGAGATGACAGGTGCATCTTGATTAAGCCAGCTGCGTTGTGCACATAATCTGGACACCAACTCATAGGTTTCGTCAACTCAAGCTCATCAAAAGGGGAGCATGCAAACCAGTTCTCATAGGTAGAGTGCATGACAGTATCAGACCCAGCCACTCTGGGGTTGGCTGGCAAGTGCTGCCACTGCTGGTACAACCATGCCGTATGGGTACGTAGCGTACGCACAAAAGCAAAAAACACTGCCAAAACCACAGCGACCTCTGCCTGCCCTGCTCAACACTGCTGGGGTAGGCCCTCAAACTCAAATCCCTGTTCTCCTGCATAGCAACAAACAACCAGTTATTGGGGGGACGTGCAACCACTCGGTGCCACAGGTCCCAGCAAGCTGTGAACCATCCACTGACTAATGGTCGGCAGCCAAACTCACGTAGTAGAAGCTGCCTGCATGTTGATTTGCGCACACGACCAGCCAACATGCGCAAGAACATCAATTGCACCACCTGTATGTCATTGCTGAGTGCCTTGCCAACACCCGGCTGCCCACTGCCGCAGCCATGTAGCAGTGCAGGCCCCCACACTTCAGAACAGTAGCCCAAGATGGGGGACACGATTGAGTTCAACAGATGCACCTGCAGACCAAGGCCGGTGATGTTGTGATCAGAGCAGCGCGAGCGCATCGCCACATTGCCCGAGAGCCAGCAGCTGCAAGGGTCGAAACACACGCTGCAACACCCTTGGTCTCATGAAACACACACCCTAGGTAACGGAACTCGCTGCTTTCCGGGCACTGGCACACGCACACCATCCCTGTTTAGGAATGTCCATTGCTCATGTCCCTGGTAGCGCTGGTGGCCAAACACCACTACTTCTGTTTTTTGCCAATATTCACTTCCATGTAAAAAATGAGAGCAGAAAGCACTCAGAGCATCTAGCAGCTGCTGCAGCTCCTCCTGGCTGCTGGATAGCAGGGCCAAGTCATCCGCATACAGCAGTAGCTACAGCAGTGCACTGGCCAAACCAGGAGTTGGCCTTGCGTCCATCAAGCATTACTCCTGTGCGACGAGTTGACACTCCAAGTACGCCTGCTGCCACGTCACATACCGAGGTACTCCACTGATAAAAAGCAGCCGTCACAGACAACTGACCAGCCTGCATAGCATTGATGATGGAGGCACGCTGCTGTTCATGCTGGGCAGAAGAAAGCGCACCAATGTACAATTCACGCTTGTCCGGGTCCCACTTCACACATGGTGTAGCAATTGGGGTGAAAAGTGACCCTGACATGTCATGCGGCAGGGCCAAGGGCCAGTCCAAAACACAAACAAGCGCACAGTCATCTGACATGGCTGCTGTGCCCTGGGAGAGCACAGCAAAGTTCGACACAGCAGGAAACAGGCCATGAGACACTAGTCCATAGTCAATGACACTGCCACTACCATTGCTAGCATGGTGGGTTGAAGCGCCCTGGCTGTCTCCGGGAGCCCTGCCATTCAAGATAGTGAGGCCCGTACTAGCACACAGATTAATCAACAATTACAACTTGTGGCATGCTGCAGCACTACCTAAGGCAGAGGGGCGCAGGATTCCGATGCAAACACGTCAGCAGCATAGCAGAAAATAATGTTTCAGCTGACCCCCCCCCTGGCCAGTGTGTCATCGCTGCGCCACACACTCTGCTGCTGAACAGACTGGGCAAGGCGCAGAGACAGTGTAGGTGGTTGCGACCGTATGTTTGAGCCGCATGCATAAGTGTAGCATATGAAGCATCTCACAATCCATTTCATCCACCTGAACAAGGTGCAACCCCCTGTGAGCCTTAAAGAAACCCTGTGAGCCTATTGTTGGCTCCTGGTTGAGGTACCCACTCCTTTGTTGGGTGAGCATGCAATGTAATGTAATGTAATGTAATGTAATGTAATGCATGCGCATTACCACCTCAGGCTGAAAAACAAGCAGCACTTTGACTGACAACCAGCCAAAAACATTATCTGCAATCTTTGGAACACTGCTGCCACGCTTGCACAGTCACCTGACCTATGGTGGTAACTGGGCTGGGCAGGTTACATGGTGCCGTCAGGGGTAGGCCATGTGACTGCGCTGGGCTAAAGCATGGCATGGTAGCAGGGCAAGCCGGCGGGTGGACAGCCGGGCCGCAGTATACTCGCCAGCACAGCAGCGCGGGCATCATGCCAGTGGGCATGCAAGGTGCAGGTGCGCAACCGCCTGCAATCAAAATGTATACGTAAACAGCCTGCCAGTTGCACATGTTTCTTAAGTAGAATACTGGCTGCTCAGCACAGCTCTGCAGTTGCTTTGCTTGAAAAGGCTGCAGCAAGAGTGCAGTGCAGTATGCATGAACAGCCCATGCGTCTTGCCTCTGTCACCCCTGTTGACATGTGTGCCAACCAGCTGGATGACACAAGTACCATAAACCCATAACTGTTATGGGCTGGACTGTTGTGCGCACCTTCGCAGCCTTCTGATCTTTGGTAGCTTCTCTGGTGTGGAACGCGTCAGCACATGCAGCCTGATGTTCACCTGCAGTCTGTGTTGGCAGCAACAGCAGCAGCTGCAGCAGCAGCAGGTGTTGGCAGGCATCGGCAGTTCATGGAACTGCCGCAGTGCTGGTGCCCTCACCATTGCAGGCACACCCGTATGGAGCACAGAGTTGCAACAGTGCCGTTCTGGTCTGCAGTGAGTCCAACGTTTGCTACAGTGTGACCTTAACGCGAAAGGGGGGGAAAGCTGCCAAAGCCAAAGTCATCTGAGCCCTTCGGTGTAACGGCCCTGCTGTAATTGCATTGCTGTGTTTGCCCGTCTGAAGCGCTGCTGCTGCGGAATGCCCAAGCCAGCAAGCGGGCCCACCCGGGGGTCGTGCGAGGCCCCCACCCTGCATGTATGTGCTGCGCTCATCTGCTGCAACAACTGGCAAATCTGTTGCATTTGATGACATCAGCGTCAACCCCCTTGCTTTCCACTTCAGGTGCCTGCTTTCAAACTCCATGAAGCTCAAGCTATGTACTCTCGGCACGGCAGCGTGGGCATCATGCCAGAGGGCAAGCAGGACATGGGTGCGCATTGGCCTGCAACACAAACAAACAAGGCAGGGCGGCAGCACACAACAACATACACCCCTGCCCCAGACGCAAACACCCAGACTCAACTCCGCCCAACGCCACTCACCCGCACCAGCCGCTCAGATAAATACGTATAGGGTGATGGTGTGCTGCAGCTGCGCAAGGCAGCCAGACATGTCAAGTCTGGTTTGCTGCTGCACTGTTTCAAACAGTTGTTGAGTGGGCCGCAACAATGCTGTCATCAGCGGCTGCTGCTTGCAGCGCAGCTCCCTGCATGCTCATGCCAGATGCTGCACATCAGGATGTGTTGCGCTCCGGAGCCAGCTGTGTGTGGCTGCAACTACTCTGCTAAAATACTCGGTGCAACACCCACCAAGGCACTTGACACATGCCCACATGCTGTTGGCAACAGCTTACAAGTCCCGGACTTGCACTAGGCTAGTGGTCATGTTGTGCCATGCTACAGCGCACACTGTTGTGCAAAGGCCTGCCAGTGCTTGATAGCTGGCGCTGCCCTTGGTGCTGGCATCATGAGCAGGGCAGTGGCTTTGACCCCATCCACACAACCACACCAAAGCTGTGCAGCCACAAGTGGCTGTGTGGATGGGGTCAAAGCCACTGCGCACTCAACGAGGATGTCCTCCAACCCGCCCAGCGCTTCTGCCCTGCTGATGCTGCTGTCGATGGTGCGCGCCCACCACACCCAGGGCAGACCCCTGTGCATTCAACAGGCATGCAGCACACCCAGGGCAGACTCCTGTGCACTCAACAGGCATGCAGCCAGCAGCACTCAGTGTGTCGTCAGGTGAAGCAGAGACACGACGCAGCTGCCCGCGATCAACATCATCAGACAGTGGACGCACACGAGTGATAACTTGCAAGGTAGCCGCATGCACCCCTGACAGGGCCGATGCAGGGGTTGTGTTTGATGCTGTCATTTGTGGTCGGAGCAGAACGGAGGTATGCCACACCTGTGTGGCTGAGGCATCGTGCAACCCTCTGCTGCCCTCCAGCTGCTGTGACTGGCTGCAGCCCACTCGTTGCGTGCGTGGTTAGCACGTGGGCTGGTGTCGTGCTTGCACTTCGTGACACACCTGACCCTTCAGACGTCTGAAGGTTTAGGTTTAGGTTTAGGTTTAGGGCATCGACGCACCGGTGACCAAGGTTTGCACACACAAAGCAATCGGCAACGTCAGCTCAGCAGGATACCACACATCATTCACGGCTGCTCAGCTTAAACACTCAAAAGCAGCCTGCGCATGCTGCTCGTCTTGGCTAGCACTGAATGCCGACGGACACAGAAGACTTGGAGCTGCAGCTGGTCCACTGCGCAGCTGCTGCCCCTGTGATGTGTGTTTTAGGACCAAGGCGTGAGGCACTCACATCAGGCCGTTGCGGACTTTCGCACGCCGGCTCGACGGATGCTGCTGCACCTTATGCTCCGGATCACCAAGGCCCTGCTGTTGTGCAGCAGCAGCTGCTGCACGGCACCCAGCATGACGATTACAAACAAAGAAAAATTCATCAAGTTTGTAACACGCTGAAGCCTTGGTGGTGATTGTGCATGTGTGACAGGCAGGTTGGGATGCCGAAGCACGGGCAGCAGCTGTAAAAGGGAGAACCCGCAGGAGCAAAACAGTTGCAGGGCCGTGATGTTCGCATAAAAAATATCAAAGTTTAATAATCAGCATGTGCGATGCTGCGCAGCCCCTGTTATAACGGAACCTTGTCAATTTTGCACGCGCTGCAGGGGTTTGAGACTACAAAAAGCCCGCCGAATCATGCTACGCATGCTGCTGAGAAAAGACTGCAGAACATTTAATCGCAGTGTGCAGTGTGTTGAGGTGCATTGTGCAGCGGCGTGTCAGTTGTGCTCATGGCAAGGACTTCTAGGCCTGTGGCGCTGAGCGCTGATCAGCTAGCTGAGTTGAACAATTGGATGTATCCTTCTTGTGCACTTTTGTTGCTGCTAATATCAGAACCGTGTCGATGATGATCACGGCTGGGCTGTGCTTTGCACGCCCTAACATCGTGAAGGCGCGCGCGTGCCGTTGTGAAGGCCGGCGCCGGTCACACCACACAACTATTCTACACCAGCGCGACTAAAACAGCATGTCATTGACTTGGAGTTTCGCATTTTTTTGCTTACGTGGTGAATCCCCCTGCCTGCTGTATACATGCACCTTTGCGTGCATGTAGTGCTTTGTCCTATGGTGTTTGGTAACATGGCGTCCACAGCTGCCTCACCCACAAGAACATGCCTACCAGCTGCAACCAGAAGCGCGACATGCCATTGTATAGAGCAAAAACGGCAAGAGATAGTCCGCAAAACCCTGATCAGCTGATCTTGATGATGTTTTTGCAGCTGCATGCATGCACTTCCGGCTCAGGCAAGCTCCAACTGGTACACCCTGGCGGGCCAGGTGGGAAGCTCAGTGAGTGCAAGCAAGCCCTGGGCTGTGGTGTGGCACACCACATCATTCAGTGACTCTCCAGCCAGCTCAGCAGCGCTTGTAAGGCTGCACAGGACGTGTGTGGAGTCCACACCATGGCCAGGGGTCCAGCCCTGGGCTCTATATCACTTGCAAGCCCTCTCACACCCTATGACCACACTGTTCAACTGTACAACGCATGCACTCACAGGCTAGCACGCACTTGAACGCTTGAGCCTGCAGCATGGCTGACTCGACAACGCCCACCGCCAGCAGATCAGCAGCAGCTGCCACAGCAGTGCCAGCTGTCCACCCGCTGTCATGCGCTTAGAACCTGCGCACCCTGATTGGCCAGTGCGGGGAACTTCCTGTGCCAGTACGCGATGCCGTACTGCTCAAGCGTGCGCTGCGCATCATCCAGGTGCTTGCCTGCATACGACAGCCGCTGCAGAGCAGGCAGGATGCCCCCAACATTCCTTATCACGGCTCGCAGCTCTTCGACGCGCATCTCGGGGGACACTGTGATGGCAAAGGGGCCGCCGCTGTGGGGTGCCGTCTTCTGCATGTCGCTGCCGTACTCGCTGTCATCGTGCTGCACACATGACAGCAGCAGCAGCAGCAGCAGCAGCATGCAGCAGCAGTGAATGTTAAGTTGCTGCACACACTGGTCTAAGTGACATCTTGCCGGAGTACAAGACGGGCGGCAGGATCAGGCTCACTGGGGCACCAGCCTAGTAACAAGCCCCTTGCCGCTGCCTTTTCTACGTTTGCTTCAGGTAGTTAAATCAGGTAGTTAAGCAGGAAGTGTACAGAAGGTCGAAGATAGGGCAGCCCACTTGCCTTTGCTTCCAGTATGCGGAAGGGTTGGTGCCCCCAAAGCAACTACTCTGGACTTGGATGCTTGCTACGTGTTCATTAATACAACCAGCGTCGCAGTACAGTGGGTGGAGCCAGCTTTGCTTACGGATGCCTGCAGCTTTGCATGAGGGAGGACGGGTGACTCTGCCTCGCGTTTAGGTTAGAGTGCTGCTGCTTGTTACACTGAGTGTTGCTGAAGGGGCTGCAGCCTCCATGCTGATTATCTGACCAGCTGTTTTGGCACCAGCAGCAAGGGGGAGTGGATTAGCAGTTGTGGCTGAGGGCCACCTAGAAGAAGTCGCGCCGTTTCCGCGGCAATGCTGCCGACAGGACAGGCATGCAGAGCAGAGGCAGCAGCAGGCAGAAAAAGG
>JACERP010001348.1:0-22203 GCA_014080715.1 Scenedesmus sp. NREL 46B-D3 | reverse complement strand
GCTGCAGCAGCAGCACCTGAGCGCAGGTTATGTGCAGGCGGACCTGGACCGCCCTGAATACCACACGCTGGTACTAATTGGATAGCTACCTGCTGCTGCTGCTGCTGCTGCTGCTGCTGCTGCTGCTGCAGGGTTCGGTGGTCATGACGGTGCTCACGTACCTGCTGGGTGGCGGCAACAGCTTCAGCAGCGGCGGGCCCGGCAAGGGCATGCACAGCCGGCTGTACACGCGCGTGCTCAACTACCACCACTGGGTGCACAGCTGCAGCAGCTACAGCAACACGCTCAACAACACCGGGCTCATGGGCATACAGGCCAGCTGCGACCCAGGGCAGGCGCAGAAGATGCTGGACGTGATGTGCGGTGAGCGGCCGCCGCCGGCAACAGCGCATCGTAGCAGCTGCATTCCTTAGATTCAATTGTAGTAGAGCTGATCGGCGCGCCCGCCTGCTTTTGTCTGCCATGTGCTGCAGTATGGTTTCTGGTGTGTTGAGCCTGTAGATGCTGCCGCACCAAACGCAGTTCCATACCAAGTGAGCATGTGTTTGCTGAGATGCTGTCGCAGCCATCGCAGTTCCACTCCAAGCCGTCTGGCGTGGTCCGAGCCCCGTGCGGGGATGCAGGCGTCCGGCTCCCTCTCGAGCCCTGCATGCACTCACAAATGGCACTCGTACCTCGCGCATGGTTTCGCGTGCCGCAGGTGAGCTTGAGTCGCTGACACGGCCGCCGCCGACCGAGCAGCTGGAGCGCGCCAAGGCGATGGCCATCAGCCTCATCCAGAATGCGCTTGAGGGCAAGGCGGCGCGCCGAAGACATCGGGCGGCAGTTCCTCACCTACGGACACAGGTGGCTGCCGAGCCGCCAGCTTGATAAGGCTTGCAAGAAGACGTGCATTACACATTTTGATGCAGCGAATGCGGCACCAGCTTGTGGGGTGTGGTGGTGGCCGGCAGCGGCACGAGTTGGCACGAGTTGACCTGATGCGACGTCCATTGGAGGCATGCTGCTGGCTGGAACGTTGTGCGGTGCCGTCCAGCAGGAATGGAGCAGGGCGTGTGCATCTCATGCACTCCAGCATTGCTGCAGTGTCCAAGCAACGACAGTGTCCAACCAACAGCAGTGTCTTGGGCTTTCAAGCAACGAAGGTACCTGCCTGCTGTCGGCACAGCTGTCTGCAACTTGTTAACTCATCCATTGATGCTACGCTCACTGCTGCATTGCTGCTTTCCTGCTGCCTGTGCAGGGTGAATGTGCGCGAATATGAGGAAATGATCCGCTCTGTGTCAGGCTTAGACATAGCGAAGTTTAGATGCGGCTGCTGAGCAGCAAACCTAGCCTGGCAACATATGGTGACGGTCTGATGCTGCCAGCTATGAGGGGCTGCTGCAGCGGTACAGCCAAGTCAGCTTGCATAATAGGGCGGCAAAATGCGGCAGGGGGGCAGCAGCAGCAGCAGCTGGTGCATGGCGTGCTGGAGCGGTTGAAGCAGGGCTTTGGAGGCAGGAGCTTTAGCAGTAGCAGCAGTAGCAGCAGTGAAGGCAGCAGCAGCAGCAGCAGGAACAGCAACAGTTGTGTGAGCAGCGCTGCTCACACTGCTAGCAGCAGCAGCAGCAGCTAGCATGTCATGCATGGTGTAAACGCCCGTCTTATGTAACACTGCACCCCCCTTTCTGACGATGCCGCGTTCTCCTGATTTGCTCAATGGGCTGTTTGCAACAGTGCTGCATTTGATGCATTGTGCTGTGTGAAGTGTACTTCTCTGCAAACCCTTGACAACAGTGCTGACATGCCCTGGGAATGTTCTGCAATCGCGCTGACTCTTTTAGTCTTTGCTTTGCAATCCTGCTAAGGTACAGTGCTGCAGCAGCTTATCAATGCGACCCCAAAGTCGGATGGTCATGTTATGCTGGTTGCTACCAAGGGTGACTGCAGTTACCACAGCAGCGATCACCACGGGCGGTGCTTACTGTGTGCTTATATATCGTACATGCGTGCTATTTGCGCTGCACCAGTATCCACAGATCCCGTTCTGCGTAGTAGAACATCGGCAGTTCAGCATTAGCCATGGCCCCGATCACGATCGCGCTCGACTGGACACCAAACACAAATCACACGGGGTTCTACGTCGCACGTAAGAAAGGATTTTACAAGGACGCAGGGATTGAGGTGCAGATTCTAAGCCCACACCAGGATGAATACAAGACAACTCCAGGTGTGCTGCTCACTGCCTTGACAGCAGTCATGGGCTAGCTTATGCTGTTGTAGCAGTTATGCAACCAGTCACATAGAGTGGAGTGGAATTTCCCTGCTGCCATTGTGCGGGCAGGGGAGCAGCTGTTGGGCCGCCCAACGTGCATTGCTGACGAGGGCTGCATGCTGCTGCTGAACTGAACAGGCCTGCTGCTTGCTCGACGCCGTGCGTAGGGCCAGGGTCTACCAGCGTGAAACAAGCTTGTTTCAATTGCTCTTACGCACCAACTTGTGTCTATAACCTGTGTGCTGCTGTGATGTTGAGCCCTTTCAGGTTCCAGGTTGGTGGATGGCAGTGCAACATTTGCCTGCGTTCCTTCAGAGAGTGTGATCAGCTACCACACCTGGCCAAACGGCGAGAAGCCCAAGATAGTGGCGGTGGCAGCGCTGCTGCAGAGCAACCAGTCAGCCATCGTCACACTGAAGTCGAGCAGCATTGACCGACCGGCACAGCTGGATGGCAAGACTTATGCTTCATATGCAGCCAGGTGGGTTTGACCTGGCTTGACCGCCCGCCGCATTGTGCTGCATGCGCATGGTGGTTGCCATGGGGCGTCGCTGCTGCCTAGCAAGCAGCTCATGAGCACAAGCATGGGCAGTGGTTGAGCCCAGCGACATTGACCAGCCTGCTCAGCTGCATGGGCAGGAGGTACTGCCTAGGCGCGAGGTACCAGCCTTAGACAGCAGGGGCCTTGGACTTGACCGTGATGCTGCAGCGCTGCCTGCAGTGCCTTGCCCAGCTTGCAGTGGCCCTTCAAAGCACAGGGTAATGACCCTGCAATGGCCCGGAGCTTGAAGGGGGTTGAAGCGTGTTCTTAGTGCGCTGATACCAAGCAGCTCATGCCAGCGGCCATCGCGGCCGATGTCTGCAGGCTTGCTGGAATTCTAACCATTGCAGTCCTTTCAGCGATGGGGGGAAGTAGGGCGTGCTTCCAAATGGGGCATGCCAATGCCACCAGCCGCCAACAATCTTTATGCTGCTGCTGCTGTTGCAGGTACGAGTCGCGCATAGTGCAGCAGATGATCCGCGCAGATGGTGGCAGCGGCGACTACATCGAGACCACCCCGCCCATGCTGGGTATCTGGAGCACCCTGCTAAGTGGCAGCGCGGACGCGACGTGGGTGAGTCAGCGAGGGTACTGTGGCATGTGCTTTCGCCAACATGCATGGAAGGACGTCTACGTAGTTCAACTGCTGTGACGGCCAGCCACAGGGTTCCTAGCAAATTCAGCTGTGCATAAGCGGAGCGGTTTAATTGCATTGCTGCAGCAGCAGGAGCAGCAGCAGCAGCAGCAGCAGCAGCAGCAGCAGCAATGCAGACAGCACTCTGGACACTGCAGCATGCTTTGCCGTGTTGTCGCAGCCCATGCTGGACACATTGAACACCCCCTGTGACAGCAGCACAAACGCAGCTCAACCACAGCACCTGCGCATTGCGTTTCACAAGCCCCTTCTGAATTATGTTTGTACGTCTGTTGCACTGCCGCGGCGTAACCTGCCCGCGGCACGCTGCTGTAAACACTCCAACCATCACACCCCTCGCAGGTCTTCCTGCCCTGGGAGGGCGTCGCAGCTCAGCGCGCCAACGTTGCCCTGAACACCTTCAAACTCGAAGACTACGGCATTCCTTACTGCTACAGCCCTGTTCTGGCGGCGCACCCCGACACTCTCGCCGGCCAGCCTGACGCCGTGCGCAGCTTCCTCGCGGCAACAGCTCGGGGCTACGAGTGGGCAGCAGCGCACCCAAAGGAGGCGGCAGCGCTGCTGTGTGCTGAGGTTGCGGCAGATGCAGCAGCGCCAGGCGGCGCGCCGCTCCCAGAGGCGCTGGACCCAGCCATGGTGGAACAGAGCCAGGTGGCCGTCGCGGGAGCGTACCTGCACACCAGCAGCAGCAGCAGCAGCAGCAGCAGCAGCAGCAGCAGCAGTGGTGCCTGGGGTGTCATGGATGTGTCGGTGTGGGAGAAGTTCCTGGACTGGCTGTCGGGGGCGGGCCTGCTCACGAGCAAGGCGCAGAGCAGGCGGCAGGCCGCGCACAGCAGCAGCCTGGACGGCATGCGGTCCGGGGACGCTGGCGAGGCGCTGCCCCGTGGCGCTGTTGCTGCTGCGGACATGGCGACCAATGCGTTCCTGCCACAGGCCGGTTGAGCGGTGGGCAGGCTGCTGCTGACGACGAGATGGCAGGCATGAGCAGCATTGTTGGCTGGCAGGTTCAGTGAGCAGCCATCAGGCAATGGATGTGATCCGGCTTGAGTGCTGATCTGTTTGAACAACCAAAAGGATAAAATGCACCCCCCCGGACAAAACTAACAGGCAGTGGGTGAGTCATGCACGGAATGACGGCTCCCTGGGCTAGTGCCTGAGGCACGTTCAACTGAGTCCTGTACTGCTGTTTTGTGGTGTATTGCAACAAGCTGCCAGCTGTGCAGGAGCAGTGGGCAACTCGAGTACACTCCAACATTTGGGTGTTTGGCTGGTTTTGCAATCGGTGCCGCTGCTGTGCCACAGCCAGGTGGTTGTGGTGAGCGCGGGGTATCCACAGTGTTGTGCATGCTAGTGCCATGTGCTGTTTCAACCAGTGGCTGCTGCCGGGCGGCGAACAAAATTGTAGGGCCAGCTGCGTTGAGTACGATGACTCTTGAAGAGCAGGGCATATGCAGTGTATTCTGTGTGTGTGTGTGTGTGTGTGTGTGTGTGTGTGTGTGTGTGTGTGTGTGTGTGTGTGTGTGTGTGTGTGTGTGTGTGTGTGTTGGTTTTACTGGGCTGTGCAGCAGCAGGCGCACGTGCGTGCTGCGCTTTTGCTTTGTTTGTAAGAGGACTCTGTTTCATCATCATCATCATCATAATACCCATTCAAGCCATAGCATCAGCGCCATCGGCCCCGCGCCCCACCGGGGTGGAAAGAGGAGGGAGCACTGCTCCAAAATGTTTGCATGCATTGCGCACATCCCAAGACTTGACAATCAAAGCAGCAATACACGGTGACACCATCCGACATCTTCCAGAACTGCCCCAAATATCATCAGATACAAACGCAACACCTTGATTGACGAATCAGCCATGGACAAAACGCTGCGCAACAATTCAGCGCAACCAGGCAGGGATCTGATCTCAGCAAACATACTATCCCTCTGAGCAGAAGTAGCAGGGCAATCAAACATGAAGTGTGACAAAGACTCAACTTCTGCACCACAACAAGGGCATCCTGAAGTGGAGTTAGCTCTGCGACCGCCAAACTGACTAGTACGCTCATGTACACACAGACAACCCATACGAACACGCAAAAGCAATTCAATACCACGTGGAATTGCCACTGAACGCAAGTACGGCCTAGGCCTCCTGAAACCCATTGCATCAACATGAGTGGGTTGCACATGAGCCACATACCGACTCAGAGTGGAGTGTTCCAACGTTTCACATGCAATCCTTTCAGCATGTAGTGTCCTGACCTGCTTGTTGAAATGGCTCTTGCACGCACTGGCTCTGTGTTCCGCGGTCACAACATTCACACCATATTTGCACAGCAGGCTCTGCACATACTTGTGCCACGGTGTCACTGCCACAGCACCACTAGGACGCCTCCATTCAGCTGTAAACACTTGATTTGGCAGCCGAACACCCTGCATACGCTGAATCCTGTAGTAGTACTCCATAGCCCTCTGATGAAGCCACATATGCAACGGTTTCACACCCCATTCTGCCAAGAGAGCTGAAGAGCATGGGCGCTCCTTGCCACAGCGCATTGCGCATTTGATGATGTCTTTCTGCACTTTGTCAATCAGCTGCAGTTGCCTAGCTGTGGACGGAAACCAAACCTCACTGCCATATTCAACAATGGGACGGACACACGTCAGCAACAGTATGCGTTTAACCTCCACACTGATGCTGCGGCTCTTCCAAATTGGCATGAGCGCACCCTTCACACGTTGCACCTTAGCCAGCATCTTCTCTCTGTTTGTGGGTTTTGGTTTGATGGGGTTGTTGCTGCAGGTCTCGCTGCAATGTCATCAACATATTACCCATTCAATTGCCATGTTATCAGTGCCAGCTTGCGGACATAATCGTGCTGACGGTGAGGGGTTGCCACTAGACAGATTATGCTGGGAAATCACCATCACCATGCCATAGGGCATTGTGGTAGAACTAAACATGGAGGCAGCAGCAGCAGCAGCAGCAGCAGCAGCAGGGTCACTGCTGGCCTGGACACTTCTTGAAACGTGCTTGGAAAGTACGTGGGCCAGCTCTGCATACGGGCGTCGTAATTAGCCAGGTACGTGGTAAACAGTAAACTGATGGCCAATCGAGCATGCATTGCAGCGCAGCAAGCAAGAAGGGAGGGTGGGATGTAAGGCTAGCCTGGTTGCTTGTGGGAAGATCTTCCTGCTGTGCTGGCCCTGCCTTGTGATGCTGCTGCATGTGCATTAGCCCCGCCTTGATGACCCTGATTTGGATGTCGAGAGTCGCTGCCAGCCGGGCTCCACACACCCTGCACCTGCCTGGCAGGCAGTGCCTGCGGAGCCCTGCTGTGTGGCATTGTTTTGATGCCGCATTCGGCCCATTCTTAGCCCTTGTCTGGCATGGTGGGACATCGCTGTATGGATTATATCTGATGCTGCGTGTATGGGGTGCTTACATGGTAGTGGCTTGCTGCGTGGCAGTGCAGTGCTGCCCTATGCTGCTTCTATGCCTCCAGGCAAACCGCGTGACGACGATTACAGGGGATAAGATAACCGCGCTCATGAAAGCTGGGTACAAAGCAATGCCGCACGACAATGAGCACTGTTGTACAGAAAGCAAGAGCAGAAAGAGTCTATTGCCGCGCAAACTAATCACATCCGAACATAAGTTGCTTAAAAGAGTTACTGATCATACAGCGCCAATAAGCCGCGCCTGGGTAACCTGCCAGCAGCAGGGAGTGCAGGTACTGCCGTATCGATAATACATTTCCGCTCCCTGTCAGAACGGGGTTCAGGCGTGTAACCTTCCACAGCTTACCCGATGTAGGTTGTTGTTGTGTTCTGGCTATATAAGAGCACTGCAGACTGAGTAGGATAACACGGCGTGGAACTAAAGCCAGTCACCTTTGCTCAGTGGAGCTGACTACAGCCAAGTCAGCGTGCATCAACACGTTTTGCCTTTGTTGTCCATCATGAAGTTGTTGGTGGTCGCCTGTCTGGCGCTGTGCGGTGAGCCTGCTAACTACCACTACTGTAGTGCTGCTTGCTGTCAAGCCGCAGCACCTATGTGTTCCTTCGAATGCCTAACTGCATCAGACTATGATCCGTTTTTATTTTCGACCGACCTCTGCGATCGCCGTGTCACAGCTGTGTGCCTCCGCTGTCCTGTTCGTGTTTGCAGTGTACGCCAGCGTCGCCCAAACAACCCAGCAACCAAGTAGGTCAATTCAAAAAAAAAATGGTTGATGGTTTCTGTGTCTGTGCCTGATGTGCGGTGTCACTGCATCGCGCGTTGACCTTCCTCAAAGCTTCGCTTTCAGCATCTATCAGCAGGCATTGCCGCTCAGCAGTATATCGGGCGCTATGTGAAGTGACTACATTTACAGCTGCAGACAACTGTTTTTCTCAATCAACATGGGTGACCAAGTCCAAGTCCTCACAGCACTTGCTTCTGCTGCTGCTGCTGCTGCTGCTGCAGAGCCCCAAGCCGCCAAGGCCCCTGCTGCCAAACCACCCCAGCAGCAGCAGGGCCCCTTCATGCAAACCTCTATGGCCAGCAGCACCAACAACGGTGGCAACATCGAAACCGCCATGCTGACCTCCCAAACCGTCAACGGCAAGACCACCACCACCACAATGCAGGGCGGCAAGGTGCAGACCTTCAACGGTGCTGTGCCCCAGATGCAGCCGATGTCTTGGTGGGGGCCCAATGACGGTTTCGGCAAGAGGCGTGCGCTGGCTGGAGCTGACAGCACAAAGACGACGGACAGTGCACAGCAGCGTTGGGGCCGCAGGTGAGGGACGCAGCGTCACTGCGACTGTGCCTGCCTCGCACATATCAAGTTTGTGACAGCAAGGTTGGGTAAACTTGCCCCACTCGACATCGATTCCCAAGTCCTCTGAGATAGCTGCACTGGTTGGATGCGAAGCAGCACAATGGTCTCCTTGTGCATGATATGTGCAACCAATGTGCTGCTGCTGCTCAAGTTGCTTCTGCTGCTGCTGCTGCCAGGGGCTGGGGCTACAACAGGGGTGGCTACAACAGGCCCTACTATGGTGGTGGCGGCGGCATGTCCCAGGCACAGGCGCAGGCGCAGGCACAGAGCGGCGGTGGTGGTGGCGGTTGGGGTGGCAGCATGTCCCAGGCACAGGCACAGGCACAGAGCCAGTCCATGGGTGAGCACCCTGCTGCTGCTGCTGCTGCTGCTCCTGCTGCATATACAGCCTTGCACCATATCAGCAGCAGCGGAGATGCATCGGTGTGCATTTGATTGCCAGCTTGCTCATCACTGCCATATCATTACTGTCAATGATGATGGCAGTGCTTCCTGGTGTGCATGACATACATTGACACACGACATGTAGAGTTCGTCACTCTTACAAAGCTTTCACCAAAGCACGTACATGCCCTGCTGCCAACTGCTCTGCTGCTGCTGCTGCTGCAGGTGGCATGAGTCAGAGCCAGGCACAGGCGCAGGCACAAGCAATGGGAATGGGAGGTGAGTGACACAGCAAGTCCCAGCAGCAGCAGCAGCAGCAGCAGCAGCAGCAGCAGCAGCAGCAGCAGCAGCAGCAGCAGCAGCAGCAGCAGGATGTGCAGCATTCCATTTATAGCAGACAAGCCCAGATATGCACAGCCAGCAGCAGTGGACGTGACAAGCAATGAGTGCATGTCCAGCTTACTGCTGCTGTATGTATAAGGCACCATCAACGGGGCATTTACAAGTTCTTAATTAAATCTACATCCATACCATCTGCTGCATGTACTTGCACAGCACCTCACCTGTGGCTTGCTAATCCCACTGCTGCTGTCAATTGTGTGCTATGTTGCGCTCCAGGTGGCTCCGCGGCTCAGGCCCAGGCCCAGGCCCAGTCAATGAGTGGTTGGGGGCGCAAGCTGGCAGGCACTGACAGCGCCAACAGCGCCGCAGCCACCAAGGCAGTGCAGGGCGGCCAGGCCATGCAGCAGCGCTGGGGCAACAGGTGAGGGGCTTTCACTGCGGCTGTGCCTGCCAAGCGCGATGTGGGCTGCATAAAGTGCAATATATAATAGAGTGACCATGCCACTGGTCAGATTGGTAGTAGCGCCAGCATGTTTGTTTTGTGAGATCAAGCACGAGCAGGACAGCAGCTGATTGCTGAGCTCCTGCACGACATGTGCTGTGTTGTCATGCGCCAGCCTCAGCCTAACACTGACACCCTGGGTGCTCCTGCTTGCTGACAGCCGTGCCGATTCATTCTGCTGCTGCTGCTGCTGCTGCCAGGGGCTGGGGCTACAACAGGGGTGGCTACAACAGGCCCCACTATGGTGGTGGCGGCGGCATGTCCCAGGCACAGGCACAGGCGCAGGCACAGAGCCAGTCCATGGGTGAGCACCCTGCTGCCGCTGCTGCTGCATGTACAGCCTTGGTACTTGACAGCAGCAGTGGACAATCATCAGTTTGCACTGCTCTGACATGCACGCTGAATCATCACTGCCATATCAGTGCTGTTGTTGTTGATGGCAGTGCTCACCAGGTGTGCATGACATGCTTTGCCACACTCCAAGTGGAGTTCAACAGTCCTACACAGCTTTCACCACAGCACGCACATGCGCTGCTACCAACTGCTCTGCTGCTGCTGCTGCTGCTGCTGCTGCAGGTGGCATGAGTCAGAGCCAGGCACAGGCGCAGGCACAAGCCGCGGGAATGGGAGGTGAGTAACCAACAAATACCAGGAACAGCAGCAGCAGCAGGAAGCGCAGCATCCCAATCATGGCACAAAAATCACCGGCAGCAGCTGATGTGACACTTCAAGCAATGAGTACATGTCTAGCCTACTGCTGCTGTTGATGTGGCACCATTGTCGGTGCATTTGCAAGCACTTTCTTACACCTACCGTACGCTGCATGTAATATGTCAGCACCTCACCTGCGTCTTACTAATTCCAGTGCTGCTGTTGCTGCTGCCAATTGTGTGCTGCTGTGCGCTCCAGCTGGCTCCGCGGCTCAGGCCCAGGCCCAGGCCCAGTCAATGAGTGGCTGGGGGCGCAAGCTGGCAGGCACTGACAGCGCCGCAGCCACCAAGGCAGTGCAGGGCGGCCAGGCCGCGCAGCAGCGCTGGGGCCACAGGTGAGGGGCTTGCGCTGCGGCTGTGCCTGCCAAGCATGATGTTTGCTGCATCAGCAAGACTGAATGTGTTTGAGCGAACTACCAACTGGCCAGAATGATAGTAGCGGCAGCATGTTTGTGTTGGGAGCAAAACTACGTGCAGGAGAGCGGCCAAATGCTGAGCGCCGGCAGCAAATGTGCTGTGTTGTCATGCTCCAGGCCAGCACTGCCAATCATCCCGACTGCCTCTGTTTGCTGACAGTGATGGCATTCATTGTTTCTTCTTCTTCTGCTGCTGCTGCTGCTGCTGCTGCCAGGGGCTGGGGCTACAACAGGGGTGGCTACAACAGGCCCTACTATGGTGGTGGCGGCGGCATGTCCCAGGCACAGGCGCAGGCGCAGGCACAGAGCGGCGGTGGTGGTGGCGGTTGGGGTGGCAGCATGTCCCAGGCACAGGCACAGGCACAGAGCCAGTCCATGGGTGAGCACCCTGCTGCTGCTGCATCCTTGGTACTTGACAGCAGCAGTGGACAATCATCGGTTTGCACTGCTCTGACATGCACGCTGAATTATCACTGCCATATCAGTGCTGTTGTTGTTGTTGTTGTTGTTGTTGTTGTTGATGGCAGTGCTCACCAGGTGTGCATGACATGCTTTGCCACACTCCAAGTGGAGTTCAACAGTTCTACACAGCTTTCACCACAGCACGCACATGCGCTGCTACCAACTGCTCTGCTGCTGCTGCTGCTGCTGCTGCTGCAGGTGGCATGAGTCAGAGCCAGGCACAGGCGCAGGCACAAGCCGCGGGAATGGGAGGTGAGTAACCAACAAATACCAGGAACAGCAGCAGCAGCAGGAAGCGCAGCATCCCAATCATGGCACAAAAATCACCGGCAGCAGCTGATGTGACACTTCAAGCAATGAGTACATGTCTAGCCTACTGCTGCTGTTGATGTGGCACCATTGTCGGTGCATTTGCAAGCACTTTCTTACACCTACCGTACGCTGCATGTAATATGTCAGCACCTCACCGGCGTCTTACTAATTCCAGTGCTGCTGTTGCTGCTGCCAATTGTGTGCTGCTGTGCGCTCCAGCTGGCTCCGCGGCTCAGGCCCAGGCCCAGGCCCAGTCAATGAGTGGCTGGGGGCGCAAGCTGGCAGGCACTGACAGCGCCGCAGCCACCAAGGCAGTGCAGGGCGGCCAGGCCGCGCAGCAGCGCTGGGGCCACAGGTGAGGGGCTTGCGCTGCGGCTGTGCCTGCCAAGCATGATGTTTGCTGCATCAGCAAGACTGAATGTGTTTGAGCGAACTACCAACTGGCCAGAATGATAGTAGCGGCAGCATGTTTGTGTTGGGAGCAAAACTACGTGCAGGAGAGCGGCCAAATGCTGAGCGCCGGCAGCAAATGTGCTGTGTTGTCATGCTCCAGGCCAGCACTGCCAATCATCCCGACTGCCTCTGTTTGCTGACAGTGATGGCATTCATTGTTTCTTCTTCTTCTGCTGCTGCTGCTGCTGCTGCTGCCAGGGGCTGGGGCTACAACAGGGGTGGCTACAACAGGCCCTACTATGGTGGTGGCGGCGGCATGTCCCAGGCACAGGCGCAGGCGCAGGCACAGAGCGGCGGTGGTGGTGGCGGTTGGGGTGGCAGCATGTCCCAGGCACAGGCACAGGCACAGAGCCAGTCCATGGGTGAGCACCCTGCTGCTGCTGCATCCTTGGTACTTGACAGCAGCAGTGGACAATCATCGGTTTGCACTGCTCTGACATGCACGCTGAATTATCACTGCCATATCAGTGCTGTTGTTGTTGTTGTTGTTGTTGTTGTTGTTGATGGCAGTGCTCACCAGGTGTGCATGACATGCTTTGCCACACTCCAAGTGGAGTTCAACAGTTCTACACAGCTTTCACCACAGCACGCACATGCGCTGCTACCAACTGCTCTGCTGCTGCTGCTGCTGCTGCTGCTGCAGGTGGCATGAGTCAGAGCCAGGCACAGGCGCAGGCACAAGCCGCGGGAATGGGAGGTGAGTAACCAACAAATACCAGGAACAGCAGCAGCAGCAGGAAGCGCAGCATCCCAATCATGGCACAAAAATCACCGGCAGCAGCTGATGTGACACTTCAAGCAATGAGTACATGTCTAGCCTACTGCTGCTGTTGATGTGGCACCATTGTCGGTGCATTTGCAAGCACTTTCTTACACCTACCGTACGCTGCATGTAATATGTCAGCACCTCACCTGCGTCTTACTAATTCCAGTGCTGCTGTTGCTGCTGCCAATTGTGTGCTGCTGTGCGCTCCAGCTGGCTCCGCGGCTCAGGCCCAGGCCCAGGCCCAGTCAATGAGTGGCTGGGGGCGCAAGCTGGCAGGCACTGACAGCGCCGCAGCCACCAAGGCAGTGCAGGGCGGCCAGGCCGCGCAGCAGCGCTGGGGCCACAGGTGAGGGGCTTGCGCTGCGGCTGTGCCTGCCAAGCATGATGTTTGCTGCATCAGCAAGACTGAATGTGTTTGAGCGAACTACCAACTGGCCAGAATGATAGTAGCGGCAGCATGTTTGTGTTGGGAGCAAAACTACGTGCAGGAGAGCGGCCAAATGCTGAGCGCCGGCAGCAAATGTGCTGTGTTGTCATGCTCCAGGCCAGCACTGCCAATCATCCCGACTGCCTCTGTTTGCTGACAGTGATGGCATTCATTGTTTCTTCTTCTTCTGCTGCTGCTGCTGCTGCTGCCAGGGGCTGGGGCTACAACAGGGGTGGCTACAACAGGCCCTACTATGGTGGTGGCGGCGGCATGTCCCAGGCACAGGCGCAGGCGCAGGCACAGAGCGGCGGTGGTGGTGGCGGTTGGGGTGGCAGCATGTCCCAGGCACAGGCACAGGCACAGAGCCAGTCCATGGGTGAGCACCCTGCTGCTGCTGCATCCTTGGTACTTGACAGCAGCAGTGGACAATCATCGGTTTGCACTGCTCTGACATGCACGCTGAATTATCACTGCCATATCAGTGCTGTTGTTGTTGTTGTTGTTGTTGTTGTTGTTGTTGATGGCAGTGCTCACCAGGTGTGCATGACATGCTTTGCCACACTCCAAGTGGAGTTCAACAGTTCTACACAGCTTTCACCACAGCACGCACATGCGCTGCTACCAACTGCTCTGCTGCTGCTGCTGCTGCTGCTGCAGGTGGCATGAGTCAGAGCCAGGCACAGGCGCAGGCACAAGCCGCGGGAATGGGAGGTGAGTAACCAACAAATACCAGGAACAGCAGCAGCAGCAGGAAGCGCAGCATCCCAATCATGGCACAAAAATCACCGGCAGCAGCTGATGTGACACTTCAAGCAATGAGTACATGTCTAGCCTACTGCTGCTGTTGATGTGGCACCATTGTCGGTGCATTTGCAAGCACTTTCTTACACCTACCGTACGCTGCATGTAATATGTCAGCACCTCACCTGCGTCTTACTAATTCCAGTGCTGCTGTTGCTGCTGCCAATTGTGTGCTGCTGTGCGCTCCAGCTGGCTCCGCGGCTCAGGCCCAGGCCCAGGCCCAGTCAATGAGTGGCTGGGGGCGCAAGCTGGCAGGCACTGACAGCGCCGCAGCCACCAAGGCAGTGCAGGGCGGCCAGGCCGCGCAGCAGCGCTGGGGCCACAGGTGAGGGGCTTGCGCTGCGGCTGTGCCTGCCAAGCATGATGTTTGCTGCATCAGCAAGACTGAATGTGTTTGAGCGACTACCAACTGGCCAGAATGATAGTAGCGGCAGCATGTTTGTGTTGGGAGCAAAACTACGTGCAGGAGAGCGGCCAAATGCTGAGCGCCGGCAGCAAATGTGCTGTGTTGTCATGCTCCAGGCCAGCACTGCCAATCATCCCGACTGCCTCTGTTTGCTGACAGTGATGGCATTCATTGTTTCTTCTTCTTCTGCTGCTGCTGCTGCTGCTGCCAGGGGCTGGGGCTACAACAGGGGTGGCTACAACAGGCCCTACTATGGTGGTGGCGGCGGCATGTCCCAGGCACAGGCGCAGGCGCAGGCACAGAGCGGCGGTGGTGGTGGCGGTTGGGGTGGCAGCATGTCCCAGGCACAGGCACAGGCACAGAGCCAGTCCATGGGTGAGCACCCTGCTGCTATAGCTGCTGCTGCTGCTGCATCCTTGAAGCTCAGCGGCAGCAGGAAAGTTTCATCAGTACTCACCTGACATGCCAGTATGGTAACGTGTGTCATCTGAGTGCTGTTGATGGTGTTGGCAATGCTTGGCTGCTGCGCACCACATGACAAAACTCAAGTACAACACCACACTGCTACAAACCTCTGCAGCGACGGCTCTCTTGCTCTGCTGCCAACTGCTGCTGCTGCTGGTGCTGGTGCTGCAGGCGGCATGAGTCAGAGCCAGGCACAGGCGCAGGCACAAGCGATGGGCATGGGAGGTGAGTCATGGCACTGCACACCCCAGCAGCAGCAGCAACTGTTTACAGGGTGGCACTCACTGTACGCGCGCTGGTTGATGACTCAGCAGCCGTAAAAGCAACACGTTATGTGCACAGGATTCTGCTGCTGCTGCTGCTGCTGCTGCTGTGTAGCTGGGGTGTAGACCCCAGTGCATGCTATCCACACCATCAACCATCCTTGCTCGCACAACTGCTACCTATACTTCATATGCTGCTGCTGCCGCTGTCAATTGTGTGCTGTGTTGCGCTCCAGGTGGCTCCGCGGCTCAGGCCCAGGCCCAGGCCCAGTCAATGAGTGGCTGGGGCAGGAAGATGCTGGCAGTTGACAACGCAGCTGCCGTCAATTGGGGCGGCTCTGGCTCCAGCGCAAGCGCGCATGCACAGGCCAGCTCATTCAACAACGGCTGGGACGGTTCAGGGTCTGGCGCATCCGCTGGCTCAAGCGCTGACTCGTTTGATGACTACTACGGTGAGTGCTGACTGCTGGTGTTGCTGCTGCTCCCGCTGCTGACTGCTGCTGCTGGAAGTAAGTGGCGCTTTGAAGTGTGTTCAAAGCCGTGCTTCCTGTTGGAGATTTGGCTGCTGGCAGGCACATGCTCAACCAGCAAGTGCCCACTTGATCTCCAACAGTTGTCCATTTGTGTGTCAAGTGGCTGATACCCATGTGCAGAGTCAGCTTCTGATGCACTGCTGCTGCTGCTGCTGCTGCTGCAGGTGACTCTGGTGCTGGTGCCTCTGCTGGTGCCCAGTCCTGGACCAACAGCGGCTGGGGCAAGAAGAAGCTGCTGTAAAGCTGCACAGGCTTGCGGCTTTGGAGCTGCGCACTCGGCAAGGACATGACCACTAGTTTGACCATAGGCACCTTAATGATGGCACAGTAATCTGGCCATGCTCGAGTGGCTGCAGTCAAATTGGCAGGCTCACCTATGGCGGAAATAGCAACTAGGACTTGGCTTAATCTATGCCTTGCATGCGTTTGTCAGCGTGGTTGGTGGGATTAGTAAGGAATCGACTCTGCCGCCGGGCATTGGCCCAATGCATTTAGTGCTGTGTTGTCAGGATCCTGGGATCTTGAGGTGTGCGTTGCTGTGCTCTGCCAGCTGTGCTTGGCTAGACATTATGATCACTTAGGATCTTTACAGAACTAGTACCATTGCATTCTTTGAGGCAGTATACCCTAATGCTTGTAACTTCTGTGCTTGCGCTGGGCTTTGCCTGCAGTGGCCACAGCCTTATGTTGTTTCACGTGATGCATTGCAAAACCTTGTCCGGTGTTGCGTGGCCTGCTGAGTTGACGGCTGCACCACAGCTGCCTGGCTGTAGAACGGCTGCAGAGCTAGGTGACATCTTCAGCTTTGAACGGTGTTCAGTGGCCTGTTGCGTTGATGGCTGCGCACCACAGCTGTTTTGGCAGTGGTTGTAGAGTGCTTGAAGCACGAACATGGCAGTGTTGTGGCCGCAACGCCAAACACACACATCATCATCAGCTCACTTGCATCACATAGTCATATTGGTTCAGTAGCCCTTTCTTTTTTTGATTCCAGCAACATAGGAGATGCAGTAGTACGAGCTGCACCGCTTGTGTGACAGCCGTAGTCTGCTGCAAGCTGCATGCCTGCAAAGCCGTGGCAGCCCTGTGCCAGCGCACAGCACTGCGATGATAAGTGTGTGTTGTAACATGTGCACCTTTGACAAGGCTGAATTCCGGCAGAGCAGTAGTGGTCGCTCACAGCTCTGCTGGTATGTGCTGTGATTGCACGTGTGCCACTCAGGTACCTGACATGTGCCTGTGCACATGCATGAGATGTGTGCATCAGGCACAGGCTGTGATGTGACTGTGTTAGGTTGATGTAACTTGCCGAAGAGCCAGAGCAGTGTGCACCAACTTCAAGATCCGCTTCGGAAGCATAGAGCCAAAGCTCCACCCTGTGAGCCTTTTATCGGCTCGTGACAGTGGCTCCCGCTGCTCATTTGGGTGAAGCGTGTTGCTTTCAGTGAGGCAGACTTGACTGCTGGCTGATGCACACGGCAGCTGCCAGCAAGGCCGCCCTGCTGCACTGCCGTAGAACTGGCAGGCACTGGCACATGGCATGCGGTTGCGCTAGCTGACGCATGTTTGTACAAGATGTACTGCCGTGGCGGCCAATCACCATGGTGGCCAAGGAAACTGAGCTGAAGCATGACGGTGCGGCAATCTCCCAGCCGCTTGCTTCACAGCAGAGCAATGGCTAGTGCGCAGCGGTGGCCACTTTGCTGGCTGCTACTGCTGCTGCTGCCAGCAGCGGCGCTTACCACAGTGTTGCTACAAAACACTGCCAGTAACGGTAAGTAAGCAAGGGGGCTACTGCCAGCGTAAGTTATGGCTTGAGAGGGTGTGTGTGCCGAGGGCCGTTGCAGCACTGGACTAGCAAGCCCCCTGTGCCCAATAACCAACCCCTAATGGCTTTACGGGTTGTCAGTCGTAGTGGGTCAATGTCGTGACTTAGCATCCTGTCTGTGTGGTGGTACTAAAACAGTGTCGCTGCCAGTAACAGCAGTAGCTGCGCAGTTGTGAATAGGCTGTGACTGCAGTTACACTTCAATTTTGTTGCATGCTGGTGCATCTGCTGCTCTGTTTTGGAGTATTGCTGCACCTGTACGTTTGCACACCAAGAGGCCTGTACGTTTGCACACCAAGAGGCCTGCCTTGGCTTGCATGTATGCAAGTTACGTGTGCAGTACACCATTGCTTAACAGATAGCATTGATGAGACGCCCGTGGTGGTCCGTCTCTGCTGTTGTACAGCTAGTGTGCAACATTCGGTGCCTGTCTGTGTGGTAGACATGTCACCACGGCGGTGCATTCATGCACTAATGCGCAGTACTGCCATGGAAGTATGAACACGCATTTGCAGTTTGGGGTGCTCTCAGTGTGCATTGCAGTGGTGTGCTATGGCACATACTGTGCAATGTTGAGGAACCGTTGCAGCGTTGGATGACCATCATGATGCTGGCACTGCCAGGCAAACAGCGTCATTGTGGCTGCAGGGGAGGAAGTGGGACTACATACACTACCCTGCACTGTGCCGCACCTCTCAGGCTGACTGCTAGCAGTTCACGGCTCGAGCTCGCTCACTTGGCGGGACTGATGCAGCGCCATGGCGCACGACAGTAACTGCTAGTGTCCAGGCTTTAGCCCTCAGGTTAACAAGTGCGTAGCTAAGAACCCTTTGACCTACATCAAAAGGCCTAGGTACAGGGTGTGTGCCTTTGTACTTCAACAAACTCCCGCCACGAGACAATGCGTGGCCAAGTCGCCAAACACATGGCGTATGTACTGCAAATACACATAAATAGTTTGCCGACATCTTAACGTGCAGGTCACCGCATCGGTAATCGACTCCAGTCCCCTGTGAGGACGGTCGGACGACTGACCTTCCGCGACCACCACCTACCCGACCTGCCTGGACGTGACCAATGTTGTTCAGCTGTATAAGTACACTGCTCCGGGCCATGAAAAACATCATCAGCGTGCACCAAAGTTACCTTTGCTCCTGATCAGGGCAGTTGTCCTCAACACGTACAGGCACACTGTAGGGGCACATTTCAACAGATCGTACAGCAGTCCTGCGTCTGTATCAACAACTCATTCTGTAACCCTGCATTTTTATTGATCATGAAAGTTTTCATGGTCGCCTGTCTGGCGCTGTGCGGTGAGTTTGCAAGCCATCTCCACTGTACTGCTATTTGCTGCCAGGCTGCAACACCTCTGTTGTCCAAAGCATGCGTAAATACAGCACAGTTCGTTGTTTCTTTACGAAGGAATATTTGCTGCTTTGCCGTGTTCAAGCTGTCTTTTTTTCTGCTGTTCGCAGTGTGCGCGAGCGTCGCCCAAACGACTCAGCCACCAAGTAAGTAGTGGAACATTCAATTACAAAAATAATTGACCTCAAGGTTACTGACAGTTCAGCGGTGTCACTGCATAAAACTCGCCCTGATCAGACAGTCCCACTTGCTGCAATATTTGCTTGCTGGCCACGCACTCTTCGAGTCCAGCGATAGCCTACTTCCTGCTTAATCCAAAAAAGCAAACATGCAGCTGAGATAAGCCGGTACTCGGTCCTGATATGTCCTCGACCTTCGTGGCAGCTTCGCATCCAGCGTCTGTCAGCAGGCTGTGCTAGCAGTACACTGGGAGCCAATGTCAGCAGCGTTGCTTAGCAGTACACCAAGTGCCACTATTGATCGTTATCATGCATCACTGCAGCTATGCTTCTTAGTTGTCTATTTTGGCCCATTGCTTGAAAGTTAGCAGCAGCCCTGGAGCTCAGTTATGCAAGCCTGCAATACAGATCCATAGCACTATTGCTGTTGCTCATGGCCCCTTTCCTTCTACACTCGGTGCGGTTGTTACATCCTAAGTACAGTAAAATGCAGCATACGCTAACACTGCTTCAACTCTGCGAACGCTACTTAAATGCGCTGCTGTCAACTGCTGGTGCTGCGGGTGCTGCTGCTGCTGCCGCTGCAGGTGGGGGGCGAAAGCTAGCAGGCACTGACAGCGCCAACAACGTGGCAGCCACCAAGGCAGTGCAGGGCGGCCAGGCCGCGCAGCAGTGGGGCTGGGGTGGCTCCTCTGCTGCTGCTGGTGCCAGGGCGGGGTCATGGGGCAACGGCTGGGGTAAGTGAACAGTGTCTTGGAGTGACTGTTCATTGCTTTGTTTGGTGGCAGCAGCAGCAGCAGCAGCAACAGTAGCAATCGTCTCAGCTGTGTACTTATACAGTGGTGTCATTGGCCTGCACGGTAGCGCGTGACACACTGGTTGCTTAAGCGGCATCTCTTAAAAAACTGCTGTTATGGGGCTGACATGGTGTCAACATGCTGCTGCTGCTGCTGCAGGTGGTTCTCAGTCCCAGGCTCAGGCCCAGGCACAGAGCCAGTCCTACGGCGGCGGTGGTGAGTGACCCAAATATGGCTGCAGCGCATGTCAGCTTGATTCTCACATCCACGTCACTGCTGATGATGATGGGAGCAATGCTTTGCTGTGGTGCATGGTATCTTTTGCCAAATCCACAAGGAGAGTGCCGCATTACTCTATCCACAGTGGCAAGACGTTGACTAATGCACTCTGGCGCTTTGCTGTTGCTGTTACTGCTGCTGCTGCTGCTGCTGCTGCTGATTGTGGCGCTGCAGGTGGCTCCATGGCTCAGGCCCAGGCCCAGGCACAGTCCATGGGTTGGGGGCGCAAGCTGGCTGGCACTGACAGCGCCAACAACGTGGCAGCCACCAAGGCAGTGCAGGGCGGCCAGGCCGCGCAGCAGTGGGGCTGGGGTGGCTCCTCTGCTGCTGCTGGTGCCAGGGCAGGGTCATGGGGCAACGGCTGGGGTGAGTGAACATTGTTTTACCGTGACTGTTCATTGCATTGTTTGGTGGCAGAGGGCAGCAGCAGTGGCAGCAGCAGCGGGTCTCAGCTGTTTAGGTTGACAATGGTGTCATTGGCCTGCACTGTAACGTGTGACACACTGGTGCTTTGACCAGCCCCTGAAATGACAAGCACCTGCTGATATGGGTGTGACATGGTGTCAACATGCTGCTGCCGCCGCTGCTGCTGCAGGTGGATCTCAGTCCCAGGCTCAGGCCCAGGCACAGAGCCAGTCCTATGGCGGTGGAGGTGAGTGACACGAGTATGGCTGCAGCGCTTGCCAGCTTGATTATCACTCCCATGTCACTGCTGATAATAATTGTAGCAATGCTTTGCTGTTGTGAATGTTATCCTTTGTCAGACTCCAAAAGTAGAGTGCCATAGTAGTCTATCAGCAGTGACAAGACATTAGCCAAAGCACTCTTCTGCTGCTGCTTACGTTGCTCCAGGTGGCTCCATGGCTCAGGCCCAGGCCCAGGCCCAGTCAATGAGTTGGGGGCGCAAGCTGGCAGGCACTGACAGCGCCAACAACGTGGCAGCCACCAAGGCAGTGCAGGGCGGCCAGGCCGCGCAGCAGTGGGGCTGGGGTGGCTCCTCTGCTGCTGCTGGTGCCAGGGCGGGGTCATGGGGCAACGGCTGGGGTGAGTGAACATTGTTTTACTAGTGACTGTTCATTGCATTGCTTGGTGGCAGAGGGCAGCAGCAGTGGCAGCAGCAGCGGGTCTCAGCTGTTTAGGTTGACCACGGTGTCATTGGCCTGCACTGTAACATGTGGCACACTGGTGCTTTCAGCTGCACCTGGGATGACAAGCACTTGCTGGTACGTGCCTGACTTGCTGCTAAACATGCTGCTGCCGCCACTGCTGCTGCTGCAGGTGGTTCTCAGTCCCAGGCTCAGGCCCAGGCACAGAGCCAGTCCTACGGCGGCGGCGGTGAGCGACACGAGTATGGCTGCCAGCTTGATCACTCCCATGTCACTGCTGATGATGATGGTAGCAATGCTTTGCTGTTGTGCATGATATGCTTTGCCAAATTCCAACAGTAAAGTGCCATAATAGTCAATTTGCAGTGGCAAGACTCAATGCACTCCGGCCTCTTGCTTTGCAAGTTTAGCCACATTTGTGCAGGCTGTATGTTGCGTGACAAACGCCTGCTGCTGTGTGGCTGACAAAGGTGCAAACTTTGCCGCTGCTGCTGCCGGCACTGCTCTGCTGCAGGTGGTTCCCAGTCCCAGGCTCAGGCACAGGCACAGAGCCAGTCTGGCGGTGAGTGGCATGTCTGGTTTTTAAGACTGACTGGTGCCTGGCTTGCGCAACAGGGTAGCACTGCATGGATCCGCCAGGTCTGCACCATGACTACCAAACCATACAACACTCTTTTGTTTGCATGTGCAGTGCCAGTGCTGCAGTGTGGTGCTGTATAACATCAAAACTTGCAAATGATACAAGCTTTTGAACAATGCAACATACACATGCTACAGCTCTGCTGGCTAGCTAGCTGGCTAGCTACTTGTTGCGTCCAGCCTGCATGTTAGCGGGACCACATTTAATAAGGGGACCACCTACGCTGTCAACACGGCAACCCTATTTCTAACAATGGCCTTTGCCCTTGTTTGTTCATTGCTGCAGGTTGGGGCTGGGCAAGAAGAGGATGTCCCGCAAGATGCTGGCAGTTGACAACGCAGATGCCGTCAAATGGGGCGGCCCTGGCTCCAGCGCAAGTGCATATGCACAGGCCAGCTCATTCAACAACGGAGGTTCAGGGTCTGGCGCATCTGCCGGCGCAAGCTCCAACTCATTTGGCAACGGCTATGGTGAGTGCTACTGACTGCTGGGGTCGTCACAACACAT